>JAURVB010002603.1:0-12338 GCA_033002965.1 Piper betle | reverse complement strand
CTCACATCAATGCACTCACTATATCAAGTCACATCATGATTAACTAAACTACAGTACAGTTAATTATAAACTTATACTTAATTTACCTAATTAGGTCATTAACATTTATTTTAGTACAATTCAAATCATACAAATTCATTTTATTTAGAATCAAAATATTTTATCACACCAATCAATCAAATCCTAGCATGTGGTGCTAATAATTATCAATTTTAATTAATTAGGTCGAAGTTAATTATACCTTGTGTCGCCAGTGATCGATGACGACTAGGGTTCGGGACTCAAATTTGCCACCCTGCAACTTCTGAAGTTCGATTGGGTTTAGATAGATTAATGGGGGCAGTAATGGGGGGCAAGGAGGGAGGCGTCTCGGTGAGGGTTGCGTGTCAATCTTGTAAATAAAAAGTGACTCGACTCTGACTTGAGTTAAAAATAATAATTTACTCAATAAATTTTAAAAAAATCCAGAAAAAATATGGGACAATCCCATAAAATATAATAAACTCAATAACACCAAAATGACATGATCTATAACTAATAACCCAATGAAATTGGTATCTAATGCGTGGTAATGCGTTCTTCTGCATAAAAATAATTCTACGATGAAATACATAAAAAATAAATGCATACTGTCATATATTCTGATAACTTATTTCTTATTATTTTTCTAATGTTATTGACCATTGTTCCTCTTAGTATACGACTAGCCTTGGTTTATTAGGTGGGTTATAAAATTAACTCAACTCGAACTGAGTGCTGAACCAATTAGTTTGCTAATGTAAAACTTTGACTCGAGTCACAACTTTTATAAAAACCCTCATTGTTTAGTTTGCTTATAGGTACGAGATTTATCTTCTCCTCATATGTGCGTCTCGTTTCTTGTATACAAAATTTTCCCCATTTTATAACTTTAGCAGAATTTTTCCTTTACTATTAATCTTGTAGTCATTTCCATTGGCAATAGTCACATGCTCAAATTCACACATAAACCACAATTTTAATTTTATATTTGTAAAAGCAGGAAAATACATATCATTAAATTCTATGGGCTCACAACATTCACTACATCTATGTCATAGATTGGACAATCATTTTTTATCTCTTTCAACCTTACAAGTCGAACGCACTATTTTTCTCTTCTTCCCGTTTAACTTTTTAAAACTCAAGCATCTTCTTATGGTTTTGGACCGTATTTCTATTCGGGTCAGCCCGAGTACATATATGATAAACTAGTTCGATTGAATATATGGATATGAGGACACTTGCACACATGTGAGTACATGGTTCCAATCAGTGATGACAAGAAGAGATTGTTGACTTGTGTGTGCACTTGTCTGAGAACGTGTCTTATGACTAATTATCTTTTTGTCACACTAAGGTTGATAGATCTAGGTTGTTTACTGATTAGCTATGGCTTGGGATAGCTTGGTTAGTATCCAGAAACATTTCATTCCCAAATTTAGATGTTGGAGTTATGTAAATTCTAACATACAGGGGACTACCCTACATAAGTTAGATTTGAGACAATTTGATGTCTGTTGCTTGCCCATTAATTGTTTTGAGCTTATTTAGACCTTCATATATAGCGAACATCGTTGCCAAGCCCTAGCACCCCAAACTTTCAAGGGGCCTTGAGAACTAGGTTGGGGATGGAGTGGAGACCCTAGGACCTTAACCGTGATGTTGGCGTTGCAACGCTAGTTTGCCAGCACCACACCACCAGGCCTGCTGCGACTTGAGGCCTTACCTAGGCATAGCAACGTTGTATTCCTCAGAGCTTCTTTGTTGATTCCTCCATTCTTGATGACTACTACCACTTCTAGATTTTGTTTCTGTTGGGTTTATCCTACATCGGTTGTAGATGATGTTGATGACTTATATATAGACTAATGAGAAATTTTATTCCCTGAGCTAGTTTTTGGATTCTTTTGGATTAAGAGAGGCCCAGACGATAATAGTTTTGGGGTCGCCTGATGTGTGAAGGGGAATTATTAGGCTTATCCCACATCGGTTAATGATGATGTTGGTGACTTGTATATAGGGTAATGCGAAAGCCTAGGGTAATGGGAAAGGCTAGTGACACCTATTGTAAGGCCCTTTTGAGAGCCCATAACGCCCAACAGCTTTGTCAATGTTAGATGTAGTAGATTAAGAGAGGCACGTCACACCTATTATAAGTCTATTTTGGAGGCCCATAAGGCCCAACAACTTCGTTAATGTTAGATATAAGATTATATCCTCTAGTTGAGTAGTTATCATTTGTGTGATCTACCATGAAATTTGTATCATACACGTTCAATTGAACAATTTGTTCTACAAAAACAAAATCGATTTGAGGAGATGATTTTTCATGCAACTGAGTAAAAATTGAAATCAAATCTGATGTATTAGTCTCCTTGTAAATATTCAACGTTATCTATATTGTCAAATACAATTGACTAAGTGTTAAAGCCAACCTATCGAGCAACATTCACTTTTCATCGTTCAACTTTTGTCTTTCTTTTGTCCATAGCACATCATAATCTTTCTAAAACAAATAATCCTCTATTTTCATCTCAAATATTAGTAATTTAGTTATTAATCATCTAGCTCGATAATCACATATTATATTTAGATTAGGAGTTAGGGTTTGGCTTGTAATAAGACTTGAAAGAGGAGATTCTTCTGTTTAATAAATAGACACATGGCTCTACGACAAATCTTAGAACTATTTATGGAGGAAGACGGGTGTTTACTATGAGAGAGAAAGAATGCATGGAAAGATAGTGTAACAACTCAACTCTAAGTGGAAATTAATAAGTTTAAGTGAACTCTTCAAAAATGATTAATTAAAATTGAAAATCTATAGTTTATTTTTACTAATAAATCAGATTTTACTTCATTAGGTATTAGATGTACGATTAAGTTAATGGATCTCAAAATCCACCCACATTAAAAAAGTTTGTCCTTGAAATTCTTACACTTGGTCATCATAGGGACCTAACCCACACCCTCCTTGGCCTGTAACCTGTAAGCAATAGCCTAACCTACGTCCCTAGTCCAACCCATCATCTAATATGGACCCATGTTGCTCTGATATTATTTGTAACGACATAACCCAAAGTGCAAACTAATAGACCTAACTCATCTCTTTAAAAGTAGTTAGTCGAAGTCACGAGATCTTACCCCAAGAGGTTAGATATGAGACTAACTTAAGGGATATCACAGATAGATTGTGATAATTCTTTCTCGTTGTAAAACACTCGTTTTTTATACAAAATACAACAATTTCTTTCTACATCACTATCTCCTTTATTTTTTAAGTTTCTCTTATGTATAATATCATAAAAATTGGAAATCACTTTTTTAAAAAATATTGGAATAAATAAATATAATATTACCTTGAGAAAGTTTAAAGCCTAAGGCTCATATGCCTTTGGTTTAATAATATTTTATTATAATCTACTCTTTTTTATAAAAGGGGAACTCAATATAGACATCTGATTAAAAGTATGAAATTCGGCCAATCAAAGTACAACAAAAATAATTAAAAATAAATAATTATGATATATCTTCTCAATCATTAGGATTTAGTTTTAGAGTTAAAGTTAATTAAAATCTATATCTAATATAATAGATTATTATTGTCTATCTTATCATTAAACAAAAGTTTACATATAAAGTTAAAATTAAAGTTTATCTGTAATATAAGTCACATAAGACAAATGGAGGGGAACTCTATTCTTAGCATGTGATTAAAAGTATAACATTTAACAAATCAAAATATATATATATATATATATATTAAAAATAATAAATCAAATTATCTTCTCATTCAATTAGAATTAGAATGTATATATAAGATATTATATTATTATAATCTATTTTATTATTTAACGAGAGTTTGGTTATAAAATTAAAATTTATATGTAGTATAAGTAGCACGTGACACGCCATCTTACCTAATTTAGTAATAAACTTTAAAATTATTACCAACATCATTGAACTATGATTTTTGTTAATTACTGGGTCTTTCATCTAAGCAAAAGTATAAATCTCCATATTCAGCTTATTTTTATTCGATCATAATTGATTGATCAAATTCGGTCCCAAACTCACAAACGGTTCAGATATCGGTGAGACTCGGTAGCAAATGCTTTAAACATTATTAGGGCTCGGTCATTCGGCTATCCACACCATCCCCAACTGCAATTGTTCAGGTACACATCCAAAATAGTCGATAATTATAAATCATAATTTTTCGACCATTAGAGATTGTTGCTTACATGGCAACATGAAAAAGCTATATGAGGGACTTAAGAGCGCTTCTTCTGTTTGGCAGGGCAGGAAACAGATCATGCTCGTGTGTCTGAATTGCCTCTTTCATTCAGTTTTATGAACTTGACCAATCAAGCTTCGAGGGGGCCAACGATAAGCTTGTGTTGCTCATTTTCACAGACAAGTTTTGTACGTTTTTGAATTAAGATTTAAGAGCACTATTGGCATGTGTGTTGATTACAATAGCTCAACGACATAATCATGACAACCCATTTTACATCTAAATTCTATTTCTCAAACAGCGTTTACTTGGCACAGGTTGCTGACCCACTACAAAAATGTCAATATGATTTCTTCATTGACTCGCTCATATAAATTATAATATAGCTGGAACTATTATCGACAAATGATTGATGGATTAGAAATGTTTAACACAGCATGGCCATAGAAAGCGAAAGAAATCATCATTGTACTAATTTTAAGTTCATTGAACATGTACTTGTTTTAATTTATTTTTAAATTTTTGTTTTTCAAAAATATTGTTTGGAAAAACATCTTTTTCACTTACAAATTGATCTATTATATGGAACTAGATTTGGTGTAGCAAATGCTTATGTATATCACCACAATTTAAGGAGTTTAACTATTTATTATGGTTATATAGTTTCAAACTCTACTGATTACACTGAATTGAGCTAATAAAGAGGTTGCTACGGTAGGAATTTGCTCCCCTATTATATATTACCTGCCAAAACCTAATATACTATGCGCTAAATTCATAATAAGGTACAGCTAATTTTTTATATTGGATTGCATTTGAGTGGGTGCTTTTATAAAACTGGTCTTGGGTTTTGAAAGATGAATTAAAATATGGAACTTATATTTTTTGTGTGTGTTAGAGAAAACAATTCCAGTTATGTATGGAAAATGGGATTGATTTTAGTTAAAAAATATGTGTCAACGTAATATCAGAATAGAATTTGGATTTTAATAATTTATAACATTTCAACCTTACAAAAGCAGGTAAGACTTTAAAAAAATTTCCATATATAATTAATTATCCTTGAAAAGTTTATTCAAGTAAATATTAAATGATTTTTTTTCTAATATTCTGATAGTGGTAAATTATTTAAAACTTATATCGCATGATACCCGCATAAATTAAATACTTCCAATGGAATATTAAATTATCTCAATTTAATCTTAATAGACTATTTATTCAATTTTTTATCTGCATGTTAAGTCCTTAAAATTTTCTTTCGTGCGAGTGGAAAATATTAAAGTAAATATTTTGTAATTCTTTGGAGAGCACGTTCAGTTTCAGTGGCAGCTGGAAATTGCTCGAGTAAACATTAAGTGGTACTTGCAGGTGAGTAAAGCGGCACCCAGCTGGTCGTGGCTGTTTTAGCTAGCTGCCAAGGGTAACCAAACAACACGGCTCTGCCTACATCAAAGTCGGAAGCAGTGGGATTAAGCCCAATCAATGTCGTGGGCAACTAGATCTAGCGGTCAAGGGCAGCTGAACATGCACTACAAAAAAATTTCTTTACAATTTTCTCTATGTACTCTCCACGTAATTTTTAATCATGGAAAATAACGGTAAAGTTTTTTATATTTGAAAATATTTGGAGGAGAGTATATATTAATTTTTTAATTTTTTCCACCCCTATTCGCTAATCTACAAACATAAAGAAAATGAAGTAGAGAAAAATGGGTGGAAAAATTTTTCTTTACGTTTTGTAGATGGGTGAAAAGTTTGAAAATTAATAAATATTTATCTTTAAAATCTTTTAGACGTAGAAATAGATATAAAATTTTTCTCCACTATAAAAAGTGGCATGGAGAAGATGCGAGGAGAGTAACTTTTTTTTCCACTGCGATTTTTTGAATTGTGAAGAAAAATTAATATTTTTTGTAGTGATGGCACCAGGTTGGGAGCTCAGACCTTGCAATCGTCTAGCCACGGTAGCCACGTCTGGTCGGCCCAGCGTGGGCATCAGTAGCAAAGATCTATATGCTGCTTTGACAGGTTGTGCATATGGCGAGCAAGATCTGTTTATCATAGGCTTGGTGATTACTTTTTTGTTAGTCGTACTGTCCCAATATATTTTAGAAAAAATTTACAAGGATATTTATGAAAATTTATAAATATAATTTCCTTTTTGATAATTAATTAGGTCTGATTCTCCTATTAGTTAATAATATAAAGAAAAAATTCCCTTTATTTGATTAAATACTAAATGATAAATCAAAATTAAAAAAATCAAAATTCGGGCTCAATTTGGCATGTGGCGGGGTGGAGTAGACTTCAAGAGGGCTATGAGTCATTTATATTAAATTTTTGTTTATATAAGTAAATAATTATACAAAATTAATATATATTATTTTTTTACACATAAAAAAGATAAATAAATAATTTATATTACTTTAAAATATTAATATAATTAATCTAAAAACAAAATAATATATTCTTATAATTTGTATGATTTGGGTCAAGAAGTCAATTGTAAAAGAAATCTTTATAGAGTCATTTATGGGTATTACTGGGTAAATTAAGGTGTGATGCAACTTAAGAGTGATTTTAGAGTAAAAGTGGATTTTTAAAATTACGTGATAAACCATAAAAAATTTACAAAATTAAAGTGTTCATCCTTGAATTTTTTGTCAGATATATATAAAATGGCTTTAATGCATAAAAAATTTGCATATTTTGATCAGGTCGAATCAAAACCCGGGTCCAGCTAGTTGTAAACGTCATTGGAAAAGTCGCAGTTGAATAATACCTCACAATGTCGCTCAAACATGTGGTTCACAACCAGTGGTTGGCGTCAAGATATAGACAGAGTAACCCTCACTGGCCGACCGTGCGTCGAATTAAAAGCCAGCAGGCAGCAATTGTGGTTTTCACTCTAATTGGTTTGTGCACCTTCCCAGCGGCGGCTAGCTCACAACAGCGGTCCCTATTGAAAGGGAACAGCCGGCCGACGGCACGTGGTTTCTTAGTATAACTAGGTCACGTCGTTGCCCAATGGCCAAGCCCTCCAGAGTTTCTCGTGCTTTACACTGTTACCACATAACTTACCATACAACATGACAACATATATACAAAATCATTCATGTTTTCATATGATCTTGGATTAACTATCTAATGTATCGCGAAACGCGAAAATGTTTTGAACTCATTGGAGAATTTTATTGTATATATGAAAGTGGCATGCATAACACAAACTTGGATCTCCTTAATTCTCTGTTTATAATATCAAGCTAGTTATATGAAGTTGCTAATTTATGCAAGTGTGTGAAACGAAAGATGGTGAAGAATGGAGCAAATGATTTTTGTTTTTCTTGGCAATAGTCTTCGCTGTCGAGTTCACCCAAATCACAAATTATGGAGTAAAAACTTTCAATTAGAAAGAAGATCAAAATCAAGGGTCCGGGAGATTTAAGGCTATTACCACATGAAACTATTCATTATATTGACCTCTAATTAGATCTATCATATGGTGTATTACTATACCTGTTTGACATTTAATTTGTAAATTTTAAATGATTTATCGATTGTCGAAAAACTTAAATTATTAGGAAAAAGGTCATATAATATTTACTTAACACTTGCTCTCGTGGGCATATAAGTTTTTTTCCTCCCAAACACAAAATTAAGAAAGTAATTTTTTTTCCCAAAGCAGTATGGAAGCTAGTAAAGAATGAAGGAATGATACATGAGATCAGCCGGCTAAGTAGGCTTGATAAGCCTAGAGTCTATTAAAATAAAAAGAGGAGAGAGAGGAAAATGACATGACTTCGGTGGTTGTTCCACTTTAGCCTAACATCTTTGTTTTTAGCATTCATTCTTGAGCGCTACACATGGTGTTTTGTCCAGTGGCTTTGCTCTTTTGTCCTTTCATTTTATATCTCTATGTGCTTCGTGAGTTGTGACCCCTGGATCTTTTCAATCCCTCCATTTCAATTCAGACAAGCTTACTATACTTTTAACAAAAGCGAATATAAATGTTTTTTTTTCAAAGCAATAACCAATATACATATCTTGATAGTAGAGACTGTTGTTTGACATATAATTTTAAATGTCATGTGGAAAAAGAATTTTTTATGCAAAAAAAAGATATTGATAAAAAATTTTATACGTAGCTTCAACGCGGTATTTCGTATGCCCGCTTTAAATATAATTTAATTTTAGGTCTTCTTTCCATTTTCATTTCAAGAAAATTTTCAAACCATTGAAAATCACAGTATTTTAATAGATATTGAATTTTGCAATGATTCAAAAAATATTTTTAATATCCAATAAATCATTTATTTATAATTTTAAAATTTTAGTTAAGCCTAGTTCAAACCGATTGAACTAAATATTTATTAAATACGAAATTTAGAAAAAAAATTTCTTAGTTTAAATTTCTTGCTTTTGGAATGGGTTCTAATTATTCATTTGATTAATAGAGATACCACCAACATGGATGGGTATAAATTATTGAACTCCTACAAGCTAGCAGGCTTCTTTTACGCATTGGATTGTGTGAAGGAGCTGAAATTGATGCTTTATTCCAACTGTTTCGTGTAGATTTCAGAGCTCAAGATGACTACTGTCCCTCAAAGCTCTTTCTTTTGTATGTCTTTCTTTGTAGATCAGCTTTTTGAGATGAACGAGAATAGGGACAAGTTACTCTGCATTTTGTGTTTTCGATAGTAACCTTTCTGCTTTCATTAGATATATATATATATATATATATATATATGGAAAAAAATTGTTGTATTAGAGTACAGCTATGTTGGATGTTATAGAATTTGATTACAGCCCTTAGATGATGATCCGACGGCTCAAATTCAATCCCAAAAAAAAAAACTATTTCCCCTCCCCACCATCCCTTTCTCTGTTCCGGCGTCCACCGGCAAGTCCGCCGTCGCTGGAGACGTCTTCATCAGCCTCATCAAGGGCACCGACATCATGTTCTTGCGCTTCGTCCCCCTCATCCCCGTCGAAGTTGGTGTTCATGCTAGTTGCGACGCCCGGCACCACACTGCCCCGCTCTGCTCTACCGCTTGCCCTGCCAAGTTCACATTTTTCCATCGTCAACTACATCGCTGATGTCCACAAAGCTGTCGTCTACGCCAGCTACAGCTGTAGTCCTCCTTTAATCACAACTTTGCCCTCCCTCGCTGAGGCAGTTGTCATGAGGGCGGCCAATCCGAGCAAGTCGTGAGGGTGGTTGATGGCAGGAGCTGGTGGCCGGGGAACGAAAACGGCAGGGACAGGGGAAGGAATGGAGGTGATGGCGAGGCGGCGACGGCGCTGGTCGGCGGCGGGCGGCGGGCGGCGGAGGGCGGTGGCGGGCGGCAAAACAGGGGCAAAAGAGACTAATTGCGCGGCAAAGTAGGGGAGAACGAAATGGGAGGGGTAGTTTCGTAATAAAAGTTTACTCGCTGCCGACTCAAGTCAATATTATAAAATTGATTAAAAAAAATTAAAAAATATATAATAAATTCCATAAAATAAAATAATTTCCTAATAAAAACTTATGGTATTTTAATTTATTTTTTAATGTTTTTTGGGATTTATTTCATAATATTGACTCGTGTCGGGAGCGAGTAAAGTTTTTATTACAAAATTACCCCTGCCCATTTCCTTCCCAACTCATGTCAATATTACGAAATAAATCTTAAAAAATATGAAAAAATATGATGAAATACATCCCGACTCAATCCCGATAGGGGTAGTTTTGTAATAAAAACTTTACTCGATCCCGACTCGAGTCAATATGATGAAATACACACCAAAAAATATAAAAAAATGCTATAAAATACCAAAAAAATTTAAAAAATGGGTATGGGTAGCCTCGTAATAAAAATTTGACTCGTTCCAAACTGTTATCAATATTACGAAATAAATTTTAAAAATATATAACATAATTTCGTAATAAAAACTTGACTCGCTACTGACTAGAGTCAATATTATGAAATAAATTTATATTTTTAAATTGAAAGAATTAGTTTATTTGTTAAAATTTTATTTCATAATAAAAACTTGACTCATCCCGACTCGAGTCAATATTATAAAATAAAATTTAAAAAATATATAAAATAATTTCGTAATAAAAAATTGACTTGCTTCCGACTAGAGTTAATATTACAAAATAATTTAATGGTATTTTATTATATTTGTTTCATATTTTTGGGATATATTTTGTAATATTGACTCGAGTTAGGAGCAGTCAAGTTTTATTTTCATCTAGACTCGAAATAATTAAATTTGAGTTTGGTGTGAGTCAAGTTTTTATTACAAAAATTATTTTATATATTTTTTGAAAATTTACTTAATATTATTAACTTGAGAAAAAAGGTTGGAGAAGAAAAATGAAATTATGGCAATTTTGTAATAAAAACACGACTCGCTCCTAACTTAAATCAATATTATAAAATACCACCCAAAAAATACAGTAAAATACCATAAAATAAATTATTTGAGTTCTAATGGTTTATTTTATTTTATAATATTTTACTTTATTTTTGTCAAAATTTTTAATATGTATTTTATAATATTGACTCGAGTCGAGTACGAGTCAAGTTTTTATTACGAAATTGCCCCCCCTATTTTCACCCCGCGACGATCGCCCCTCTCCTCTGTTTTTTTGCCGCCACCCCGACCGCCGGTGAGTTCGCCGCCGCCGTCACCTACACCACTACCGATTGTGCTGAAACTACCTACTCACGTGACTCCCAAGCTGGAGCGAGGGTCGCGGGGCGAGGCGAGGCGAGGGGCGCTGTGTGGGGGGGGAGGGAGGGAAGGGTGGGGGCGGGGGCGGGGGCGCGGGGGAGGGTGTGGGGCAGAGTAAGGGGCGTGGGGCCCAAGGGGGAGGGGCGTGGGGCGCAGGGCGGAGCGAGGGGCCGCGGGGCGGGGTGAGGGGCGAGGCGGCCGGGGGGGGGGAGCAGGGGAGGTGGGGAAGGGGAAGGGGTAAGGGTGGGGGTGGGGCATGGGGGTGAAAACAGGGGAGGGAGGGGGGGATTTTCCAGCCTTTGGATGGCGATCCAACGGCTGGGATCAAACTGCAGTACAGCCAAGATGGCTATACTGGAGTACAGGAATCCCCTCTCTATATATATAGGGTAATGTTTTTCGGAGCAAGGGGCAGAAAAAATTTTCTGCCCCAAGCTCTGTTCTGGGCCGTCCGATTACAAGGACGGCCCAGATCTGATCTACTTTTTTTAAAAAGTTAAAATTTGATCTGAACCGTCCGATTACAAGGACGGTCCAGATCGAATGTTAAAAAAAACCCTGCTCCGCCGCCTCGCCGCTCGCCCCGTCGCGGACGCCTCCGGTGGACTCGCCGGCCGCGGCCAGATCTGGCGGCCGGAGCCGGGGCGAGGGGACGGGGCAGGAGCGGGGGCGGCGGAGCAGGGGTGGGGGAAGGAGGGCGGGGGCGGCGGAGCAGGGGTGGCGGAGGCATGGGCAGGGGCGGCTGAGCCCGGGCAAGGGCGGGGGAGGGAAGGGGGGCGGGCGGAGCTGCCCCCACCTCGCCGCGGCCAGATCTGGCGGCCGGTGCCCGGGCGGGGGAGGGAGTCCGGGGCGGGGCGGTTCGGGAGTGCGGGGGCGGAGGAGCCCGGGCAAGGGCTGGGGAGGGTAGGGGCAGGGCAGAACACCGCCCGCCTTCGCCCGCCCCTCCGCCTGCCCCCGCCCACCTCCTCCGCCCACCCCTCCCGGCCGCCCCTTCCCCTCGCCCGTCCCCCTCGGCCCACCTCCTCCGCCCCCTCTCGCCCCCTCCCCTCCGCTCGCCCCCGCCCCTCCGCCCCCTTCCCGCTCTGCCGCCCCTGCCCTCCCTCCCCCACGCCCGGCTCCTCCGGCCGCCAGATCTAGCCGCGGCGAGGCGGGGGCCGCTCTGCCCGCCCCCACTCTCCCTCCCCCGGCCTAGCTTCGACAGCCAGATCTGGCCGCGGCCGGGAGTCTACAGTGGCATTTTATTTTTAAACCAATAAATTTGGGCCGTCCTTATAATTGGACGGCCCAAATTAATCTGTGGTGCAAAGCCGCTACTCTGCCTCTGGCGCAGAGTAGTGGTTCTCATATATATATA
>JAURVB010002602.1:0-19319 GCA_033002965.1 Piper betle | reverse complement strand
AAACGGGGTGTTACAGGGGGTGGCGGAGGCTGGGGCCGGGGCGGGGGGAGAGGGAAGGGGGGCGGAGGGGAGGGGACGGGCGGAGCGAGCCGGGTGCGAGGGGGTGGGCGAGAGGGAGGGGGCCTGTTGCGAGGGGACTGGCCCGGTGGCCAAATCAGGCCACCTCGCTTCGGATCGTTGCGGTGGTTGTGGCCGGCTCCACCCTCCCCTGCCTTGCCCCTCCTCCCACCCACCCCCTCCACCCGCCTCCGCCTGCCCCTGCCTCGCCCCCTGCCCACCTCCTTCGCCCACCCCCTCGCGGTCGCCCCGCTCCCACCCTCGCCCCCCCCCGGCACCCTATCGCTCTGCCCGCCCCTTCTCGCCCTCTCCCCCTCCACGCCCGTCCCCTCTTGCCCCTCTCCCCCTCTGCCCCCGCTCTCCCTCCCCCGGCCCGGTTACGGCTGCCAGATCTGGCCGCGGCCGGCGAGTCCACTGGCGGTATGTTTTTAAAAAAAAAACTGACAGATCTAGGGCCGTTTTTGTAATCGGACGGCCTAGACTAATCTGTGGCGCATGGAAGCTACTCTGCCTTTGGCGCAGAGTAGTGGTTTTCATATATATATATATGACGAGCGTGTAATAGCCTCAAGTACGCTGGTTATGCGCAAAGCTTCTTAGATTACTTCCAATTAAATATGCCTGGGAAAGTTCATATTAAATAAGTTAGATAATATTCTAGCATTATTAATTATTTTTAAGATCTTACTACAAAACTTACAATAGTAAATAATTGGCAATTGGACTCATTCTCCCGTGGTCAAGCACAGGTTGCCCCGGTAAACAGTCACCGTATGACACCAAGGAACTTGTCACGGGGAAAGTCTGGATTGCCACCGAGTATGGTGGGTAAACCCGGGTTGCAGGAATCGGCCGATTCCGTGTGGAATCGGCCGATTTAAATCGGATCGGCGCGATGCCGATCCGATTTCGGGGCCGAATCGGTCGGCCCCGAATCGGTCGCTGAATCGGCCGATTCGGCCGATTCCGACCGATTTAACTCGGAATCGGAATCGGCCGATTTAAATCGGAATCGGTTTTTTAAGAAATTACTAAAATACCCTAGGTCTGATTTTAATTAAATTAATTAAGCATGGGTAAAATGGTAATTTGGCTTTTAAAAACCTCCCCGCTTCCGCCGTCGCGCTCGCTCCGCCGCCCTCCGCTCCGCTTCCGCCCGCTCACGGCCGTCCGACCACGCCACGGCCGTCCGACCACGCCACGGCCGTCTGACCACGCCACGGCCGTCCGATCATGCCGCCGCCCCGTTTCCGCCTCCGCCGTGCGTCCCTGACTCCGGGGTCGCCGCCCTCCGCTCCGCTTTCGCCCTCAGCTCCGCCACGGCCGTCCGACCACGCCACGGCCGTCCGACCACGTCGCCGCCCCGTTTCCGCCTCCGCCGTGCGTCCCCGACTCCGAGCTCGCCGCCGGCGGGGGTAAAGAGGGGAGGGTGGCATTCTCGTAATTAAAAGTTGACTCGAGTCTAACTCGAGTCAAAAATAATAATTAATTCTAAATAATTTAAAAAAATCTTAAAAAATATTTAAAAATATCATAAACTATAATACACAGAATAATATCAAAATAACATCAATACCTAATTTTAATATATTTATATTATGAATTGTTAAATTATTATATATGACCGATTAAATTAATTTGGACCGATTCAACTGAACCGATTTCTGGCCGATTCAGACCGATTCCGATTCCGATTCCGATTCACTGGAAAACCGATTCCGATTCCGATTCCGATTTATGCAACCATGGGGTAAACTTAGGCACAAGCCCCACAACTGTCATGCTTTAACTGTCGGGTCAGCTCCTCTCGAGTGTGTAGTGCTACTTCATCTATCTGCACCTCTGCCTCCCTCTCATGGACGTACCTATACTCTCCTCTATCTGTCGCTGATGCTCCTCCATGACAGTAGTGCGAGCAAGAAGTGCATCGTCGGGACGGAGGGAGTGTTTGTAGGCCCCTGTAAGTACCAACGATGTGTACCAGGCAAGCAAGGTAATCTTGAGAGCTGCCCACCAAAACCATATCATCTACCCTGTTCGCCTCCCCAGCTGCAAGCATATAGACATCGTGGTCGAGAACAGGATAGGCATTCGATTAGTTCCATATATATATATCGCCTCCATCCTCTAGCGATAGAGCGCCTGAAAAATTAAAGTATCATTAGTTATTTAAAAAATACAAACATGGTCAAATTTCTTGTAAAATATATACCCCATAAATAAACACCAAAGAAAACAGGCATTCACTGGCCAAAGAGATGAGACAACATGTACAGCTAAACAGAAAACAGTCTCACCAAGATGGTTCTAGCTAGATAGGAAACAAAGATTGCCTCTGATCATACCAAACACAACAATTTATCATCTAACTTCTCATACCAAACTCCATTAACAAGTCACTATATCCAGATCGATTTTGTAAGAGTATATAACAGAATGTGAAGTTAAATACAATAAGCCTTTATTTCTTTCCAGAATGCTAAAGCAAATTTAATGACAAGGTAGAGTCAAAAACTAAGTCTGTAAGATGCAGACCATGCAATTCGGCTAAATAGGCAGTTCTCAAACATTGCACTTCAAATTAACATAGCCAACAAAACGTAAATTGGTAAAAAATAAAAAAACACAGAACCGGTGGCTTTATAGTAATGAAAAGGGCTTTGAGCCCCTTTTTTTAACTCTAATTCGAAATTTTGCCAGGGTTCTAACCGTGGCTAAATTAAAATTATCCATAGCATAGCCACCGTCGACGCCAAATGTTTATAAAATAATTTTTTCACGGTGGTTATTTGTTTGCCACAGTGTTGCCACGGCAAATACCGTATTTAATTTAAAATTTTAAATTTCATATACTTAGTCATGGATGGCGGTGGCTATACCCGTGGCTAATGTGCCATGGCATTTGCCGTGACAATCGGCCATTTTCTGACTAGTATTATCGTGATACGTACGCATGCATGCATGCGTAGATCCACAAATTATTATAATGTTATTACCAATAAATTGAGATTATATGTTTCTGGATATGTTTATATATTTATTTATGTCAGTTTTACAGGATAGATATACGCGGAATGATTTATTAGCGGCATGTATGATACGTGGACGAAAAGAATTGAGAAATTTCATCGATTTTGTCTGATTTTTTCTCTCTTAAGGCTGGAAGACTCCTATGGACTTTGATGACTTAGTTAGTCAGGTCAGATGAGCGGGAAAGTTTGCGTTCACCAGATCATTACGGAATTCCATATATCGATTATTGACTTGTGTTGTGTACCATGTATTTGTTTGGTAATGTGCTTTTATCTTTCTTAATTAAATAACAGATGCGTTTGGAATAATCAGATTTATGGGCAGAATTTAAGACCATTAACGTAAGTAGATGTATTTGTTTGTTTTTTCTAATCCCTACATATACAATATTAACTGGTATTGTTTACGACGGCGACAAAATAATTATAGTCTTTTTTTGAGTTAAAGAACTTTTATATTGTGATATCGATCCTTTCAACCAATATGCCATTATGGCTAACAAATTATGCTTATCCTAATTTGTTTCACTAAGATCAATGGAGGAATTAATTTCTCAAATTAAAGATTGTTTTTCTTTTATATATTTTTTCAAAAACATCAAGCTAGATTGTATTTCTTAATAAAAAAGACTAGCTTCATTCCCTACCAAAGAAAAAGGTGTGGTGATGGTGCACTCGGAGGAGATAAAATTTCCGGCGTCCATCTACCAACATTCACATGCAGAATCTTGAAAAGTAACGGCAGCCATTATTGACTCTAGCTCTTGCCAGGCCTACGTAACTTAGACTTCTAATCACATGCCTTTCTTTTTTCTTCTTTTCACACTCATAAAACCTTTTTTAGCTGCCAATCTTGTTCAATTCTATTTCAATTTTTCTTCTTTTCACAATCGTGATACCTTTTATTCCTGCCCCTGCTTGTTTAATATAACTTCAGATGTTCCTGCGCTAAGATACTCTCTGTAACTGCTTGCCTAGCGGCTACTTTTCAAGAACTAATTAGAAGACAGCTAGACATGCAGTAAGGGAAACAATATATAGAAGATCATATTCTGCTGCGTAGAAGTACGCAGAGTCTTCCATTAATTTGTTGAGATGATGGGAGCTGAATCCGAGAAGTGGCGAGCCATGACAACACTTGGTATCAGATGGGTGCTTAAGATTCTTTTGTGGGCAGCTTTTGTCTCCTGGCTTGCTGTTCCCTTTCTGTACCCGCTCTCACCTCTACAACCATTCTTTACGCGCCTTTTCGACGTGTCGGGAGAAACAGTCTATAAGCTCCTTGGTATGCTCCTTTCACTTTTGCTCACTGGTTGTGTACATCTTTCTTTCAAGTAAATTGTTGTTCAGAAGAATTTGAATTCTGTGAACAGGTGCTGTGTTTCTGGTTTTTAATGCTCCAATTGTCATTGTGACCATTCTGGCTGCCATCTATGTGATTGCATTCCCGAGAGAACAGAATCACAGGCATGTATTTTTGTAACACAAATTAAACATTCTTGGGTTTATACAAATTAAGCAGTCTGACCAGTACCGTATACTCACTCCTGTCAGGACTAAGAAGCAAGGAGTTCCAAGAATTAGTTTATGGACTTTTCCCATGGTCACCAGTGGACCATTTGGTGTGGTTTCTGCCGCGGAGCTGATTGGAATACTTGTTCTTGTCGTATATCTTATTTGGTCATTTACTGCATACACAATTAATAATCATCGCTATGTAGCTACATTGCAGTTGTCATCCTCACAAAGGAGGTAACATGGGGAACTCCTGTCCGAAATTTAAGAAGGTTTTTTCAGTGCTGGGCTTATTTTCCAATATTTTTTCAGCTATAAAATGCTCGAACAGACGGGTCTCCGATTCGCGTCAATGGGATTTACAGTGCTGGCTTTATTGTTTTTGCCTATCACTAGAGGGTCGGTTCTACTCCGGCTGATAGACATCCCTGTTGAGCACACAACCAGATACCACATATGGATGGGGCATGTCATGATGGCCACCTTCACATTGCACGGCCTCTGTTTCATTATGTCATGGATTTTGCAAGGTCGCCTCCTACAGGAAGTGAGTGATAAGAAAAACTCATTTTGTTGATCCTTTTGCTTATGATGCCTATCATATGTTACTACATTGTGAGCTTTGTTAGTAGCCAAAAATATGATATGTGCACCATATTACGATACGTTCACTAATCTTCTTAGATTCTTGTTTCTGTAGATTGTGAAGTGGGACTGTAACAATTTCTCTAATTTGTCTGGCTTTCTCGCTCTGTTGTGCGGTCTACTTATATGGATAACATCATTGCATAGAACGAGGAGAAAGCACTTTGAGATCTTCTACTATTCCCATCAAGTCTATTTCCTCTTTATCATATTTTTGGTGATGCATGTTGGAGACTCTGTATTCAGTTGTAGTGCATGGGGCATAATCCTTTTTCTGATTGATCGATATTTGAGGTTTTGGCAATCAAAACAGACTGTTGATATCATTTCGGCCAAAACCCTGCCTTGTGGAACAGTTGAACTAGTTATCCCAAAGCCTTCCAGTATACAACTTAACCCCACCTTTTCTTCAGCAGATCAAGCGAATTTTATCACTTCACTCAATATATTTCTGATACTGTGATTACAACCATTTGCAGATATGAAATACTCCACATTGAGCTTTGTTTTTCTCCAAGTGAGGGAGCTCTCTCTACTGCAATGGCATCCATTCAGTGTGTCGTCCAGTCCTCTAGATGGGAATCACCACCTCACTGTTCTTTCCAAGACTCTGGGGGACTGGACGAGGAGTGTCAAGGACAGAATTGCTTCTAAAGAAGCTTGCAGGAAGATCACAGCCTCCGTTGAGGGGCCATATGGGCATGAGTCAGAATATTACTTGAGGTAAGATTTTCCCTTTTTACACTTCATCATATATTACCTGGATGCCGTAGCAAATGTAGAAGTAGATCATATATTACCTGGATGCATATCATGTCTAATGCAGGGTGTTCTTTCAGGTATGAGAATCTAATTCTGATAGCCGGAGGGATTGGTATATCGCCTTTTCTAGCAATCTTGAGGCACATACAGCATCTAGCAAAAGCAGAAGAACCTTGCAAGCTAAAAAATGTTCTAGTTGTTTGGTCAGTTAAGACATCAAAAGATCTTTCCCTCCTTTCCCTTCTTGATTTAAGCTCTACCTCTCCATTTGCTACGGCATTGAATTTAGACATTCAATGTTATATAACACAGGGAATCCGAAGCATCCATGGTAAGTGTTACCTCCATGTATTCTGAAAATCAGTTTTGCTCACATGGGTTATGGCCAGCTAGCTGATCCTTGAAATTTACAGGAAAATGGTCTTTACAAAACTGGAAGTTGTTCATACTTTCCCACAAGTATAAGAAGAACAATGTCTCCTTTGACTGGCCAAGGGAATAGCATCTGGTCCGGCCTCTATTTAGCTTTCTCTATAGTCGGGATTTTCCTCTTCAGTGGCATGATGGAAGCATTTTATGTAACACCTTACCATGTGACATGCTGGTGGATCAAAGGACTTCTACTCCTTGTCTGCATAATCGCAGGTATGGGAATCTTTGGAGGCATTGTGATACTCTTTTGGCATATATGGGAGAAAAGAGTATTAATCAACCATGAAGTTGACATTAGTCGCTGTGAAAATCAACCTAACTCAAAAGAGATGCAACCTCAGCTAGAGTTGCTTGATCAGAGCTCGTACACAAAGATAAACTACGGACATCGTCCAGATTTTCAATGTAGAAACCAATCTTATTCTGGATTCATTCTTTGCAAACAACTGTTGCCTAGTACTGGCGTTGACTACTTTCCATTCCATGAGGTTGTTCTCCGTAGCTCAAGATTGAAATAACTAGATTGCAGCTAC
Source organism: Piper betle (assembly GCA_033002965.1). Lineage (NCBI taxonomy): Eukaryota > Viridiplantae > Streptophyta > Magnoliopsida > Piperales > Piperaceae > Piper > Piper betle. The sequence goes on along the minus strand of JAURVB010002602.1, from coordinate 12,343 downwards.
TCTCCTAATGCTGTTCACAAGAAAACAACAAAAAAATATTAACGATTAACTACGTTGTTCATTTTTGTTATCTTAGGATCTGGTTGATTGTCTTAAAATTACATGCAAAAAAATGTAAAATTTAGTTCCCTTACGTTTGGATGTTCGAAAATTTACTCATAGAAATTTTATTTTCGGTCAAAGCAAATCTACATAAAAATTTTATAAGTTAACATTTTCTTTATGAAAAATAAAAAAAACTAGGAAAAATTTTAGGAGACACATGTGATAAAGAAATATTGTATTACATCTTATTTTCTACTATCCAAACATAGGAGAAAAATTTATAAAATTTTCATGCCATTTCATTGCAAGCGTTTCCATTTCTGTGATTTTTTTCTCATTTACACTATTTTTCATTTCAACCAAACGAGGACCTTTAGTGTATCATTTTCTAACATAGGTCAGCATTTTGTTTGCCCATCATAACTTTTGAAATCATGAGGCGCAAAGCTTAATAACTATATAAAATGCTTTGTTGTATTTTATTACAGCAATTTTGGAGTCTGCTGCCAAGAGTTGGGGCCATGTAAATGTGGGCGTCATTGTCTGCGGACCAAATAGCCTACAGACTGGAGTTGCCAGGGAATGCAGGTCACAAAACCTTAAGAACATGAGGAACAGGAAAACCATCTTCCATTTTCACTGCCACAGCTTTGAATTCTGATGACCACCACACAGCTCAAGAAAATTATAAGTGCAGCTTTCTATGAAAACCTGAATTTTATAATAGCAACACTATATGCCTGTTATAATCAAATACAAGTTATCTGAAAGAACTGACAGATAATTATAAATAGTTTAGCTTTGTACTGCAAATTGTTTATGATGCATAATGCCACACTAAGAGATGGGTTTTTCAATAAAATTATGTTAGTCATAGATGGCCGTCATTCAAAGTTCTCGGATATCAGTGTATATATTTGTATGTGGCTGACATTTGCAAAAACTAAGACGATAATATAAGCCTAGTAGAATCAGGGTGAGTAAAATTTAGCTTTCTCGAAAGTAATTAAATGGCCTAATAGACACCTAAATTAAGTCATAATAATAGGAAGGAGGATGTGAATTTTCTCATACATGCTTTCATGGTCATGTCACTTCAAATTTATAACTGCATTGTCATAACCTGCCAATTTTTGTTAATAATCATTGTATTTAACATCATCGATCATTCATTCTTAAAGCATTATTTATGTTGATCTCAGTCAACTATGCAGACTCTCAATGATAAGCTTCCATTTTCCATTTTTAGTAATTCAATTTCAATGTTTTTATTTAATTAGCAATCTCATTACACTGTACAGAGTGCAAAACGTTGTCTGGCTCAAGAAAGGTATGCAGTCCTAGGAGAATAATACATCTCAACAGTTTGACTCTTCTAACTTGTGTAACTGTCACAATTTATCGCATTATATACTATGCACATAACGATGAAATTATAAATTGAATCATGTTGAATGGGGGAATAAATATGTGGATTTCAACTTACTATTCTATATAGAAACCAAACATCTGGATCTAAGAAAATAAGCGAGCACAACATAAAGGGATCAATTCATCATACCTCTTTGAAATCATGACATATAATAAATCTACGATCTGCGTTACAAACATGTTCTTTACTATGCCTCTGATTTCAGTGATACAGGCCCCGAGAATTCAACACTTGTTTCGTCGTTGTACCCCTGTCAAAAACGAAAAAAAAAGATAAATTTGCAAAACAAAAGAATGCGTAAAATCAGCTACAAAGAAATTGATTTGAGGCAATACCACTACACTTCTCCCGTCTAAAAACTCTTCACTTTGGAGCCTAATTTAAATTTCCGGGAATGTAACATGTCAATGGCATCAAATGAATCGTGCCTCTCAAATGAACCCCATTTTCTCATAAGAGCCGTTTTAATCAATTCATTTGAGTCAGAACCTTTGAAGTCGATTAATCCTCCTTCATTACATAGCTTGTGCCTTTGTTGAATGAGAGATGAGCTCAATGTATCAGAGACTAAACTCTTTGAGGCAGCCCGACTTGGAGGTTTTAACACTGAGTTTGCATCTTTATGTTTTTTCATCCAAGTAAACCCGGTAGATGCTGGAACCAATGGTCCTGAGAAAGGAAGGTCACTCCAAGGAATTATGTTTCACATGTGAAGTCTCTTCTAGTGTATTAGTGGATGCCTTTCTTGGATTGCTCAGGCCTTTAGGTTTTTCACCGCATGCTATTTTAGTATCAAGCAACTTGTGCTCCTGCATATAAAAATAGTGCCTAGAATTACGCTTTTCCACATGTATTAAAAAAACAAATTTCAATTAATCTAACAAACCTGCAAGACAAATCTCGAGAAATCCTTTTCTTCTCGGGAAAGTTTATTTTTACGTGATTTAACACCTTCTAAGCCATGAAATCTACCAGAAATTCGCTTCCTGATAACATCGTTGAACTTGTAAAAGTGGCAGAGTGAGAAGATTAAGAAGAACAAAAGTGACATGAGGAAAGAAATAATACGAGGACTGTGTTACAAACTTCAGAATGAAATAAAAACGTGGTAAAAAATGTTTGCCTGCAGACGACCTAAGGATAAAATGCAGTTCGTGATGAATCCTTCATGCATCTGGGATAGTTTGTTTGACTCTACAATTTTTTCCTTGTAAAATTGTAATGTTTAAGGCTCCTAATTTTCAGTTTTGCAATGCATATACATGCAATCATCAACAAAGGATTCAATGACCACGGGAAGGTGTATTGACTGTATTGGCAAAAATAAAATGACATTGATGGACAACCAAAAAATCCATCACATTCAATGACATATTGCACAATAAGAAAGGAAAGTCAAGTATTAAATACCTGCGAGCCTCCTCACAAGTCTTGGCATCCATCTCCTTGCTCGGAGGATATGTAGGCAAAGTTGAAGGATCACAAGCATATGGCTCCGTCTTAAAATACTAGAGAACACACGTAGCACAAATCAATATTATGTGTACTATCCATGACAAGACCTTTGAAAATAGTATAGACACAAAACTCCATGCACAAAACTCATCAAATTTCGATTGCCACAGTTTTTATCCATTTTTATCCAACCAAAATAATAAGCGATAATCTTCTGATTTGATTTCGCTGCACCATACTTACGTTTACAATAAAAACGCTTCATCTACCTTTTGCAAACCATACACTATTTTCCATTAAAAAAATCCACCCTAAACTTTGGAGAACAATATTTTCTCTAAATACAACACCACACTATATACTGTAAAAATATTAACTTATCAAGGGAGAAGAACTACCTCTGACTTAAGTGCAGATGATGCTGTCCCTCGCTTATAGGGTTCAACAGAAAGAAATGTTTCGACCAAAGCAATAGCAGCTTCTGGAAAATCCTTGCAAATTTCCCGCAGGTTACTTTCGTAGTGCTGCTGGGGTTTAAATAAGGAGGCAAGGGGCGGCTTCAATTTTTCCAAAATTCCTCCGGTGGTGAACCACAGAGCTTAAAGATTTTGTGCAATTGCTCAATCTGCATCCAGAAGAAAAAAAAATCTACAATCACGTAGGTGCAATTTAATAACTTCCATCAATGATAAAAAATAGTATTACAGTAAGCAAGAAACAATATCATATTCATGGAGCATTTCATGTGTACTCACTAACAGAAGCACCAACTAAGAATAAAAAGGCATACGACCTCAGTTCTTCCTTGTAATAGAGGCTTTCTTAGGAGCAATTCTGCAAAAACACAACCTACACTCCACAAATCCACTGAAACTCCATAATTTATGGATCCCAACAAAAGTTCAGGTGGTCTGTACCAAAGAGTCACTACCCGACTAGTCAGATTATTCTTCTGGCCTTGTCTACAAAGATTTGCAAGACCAAAGTCTGCCACTTTAAGAATCCCTTCATTATTTAAGAGAAGATTTGAGCCCTTTATGTCACGATGCATGATACCCCGTGAGTGGCAGTGCTCCAATGCAAGCAGCAATTGTCGCATATAACACTTAATCTGGAACCATTGAAGAAGGAGAAGAGATCATGGGCAAGAGCAGCAACAAGAATGAAAAATAATTTAGAAGCCTAACATAATTGGAATATAACTTAGAAGATATTGCATGAAAAGCAATTGAAGGAGCTATTCATCTACGACTATTACTCAAATTGACAATGCGCAGAAATAATAAGACTGGTAATTTCTTCTAACCTGTGGAACACTAAAGTTAACATCAGAGGATGAGGACAGCCCAGTAAGGTCGTGCTCCATGTATTCAAAGACTAAATATATGTTGCAGGACGACTTGGACGCAATCACACCTTCCAACTTTATTATATTGGGATGGTTCAGCTTTCGGAGGATCAGTATTTCACGAGCCATGAATTTCACACTTTGAGAGTCAAAAATATCAAACCGAACCTTCTTAAGTGCAACCATTAATCCAGTGCCCAGATCAAGCGCTCGGAAAACACTGCTATACGTACCTTGTCCTATCTTCCGGAAATGTAAAAAATTTGCCATCAATAAAGAGCTTAAAGGGGAACCAAAACAAAATTTTCTATACAATCTTGTTATCAGTGAATTCAACAAGTTACTCGGCATACATTAACCACCATATCCTCCAATGGGTAGATAAATTGATACACAAATCACGACTAGATCAAGAAAAGAAATAGCAAACTAAGAAATATCTACTGGGAGCATTAGAAAAACAAAAAGTAAAAAAAAAAAAAGAAACAGAGGAATGCTACCTTCTCCAGCTTTTCGTAGGAATCCGCCTTGACAGGAACCAATCCATGAATGGCCTCCCCAGCAACGGCAGTGAGCCATGCAGGCCAACCAGCAGCCGCCTGCTCCCCTTCACTGTACTTGGGCAAAGCTCCAACCTTGAGGGCAAAGGAGCGCGGCCGACGGCCACTCTCCTTCTCGCCGTCTTCGAGATCGCCTCGGAGAGCCTCCGATGAGTCAAAAGCTGACTTGACAGGCAAGGCACCCTGCTTCGACGCAAGGCAGCCCATCACGGCAATGGTGGGCAAACTAAGCGCCGATCATTCAAGAAAAGCACGCCGGCCAGTTCAAGCAATGAAGAGCACCTGACCTGACAGCAATATTTACAACCAAGAAGCGCATCAAATTCCATACTATCAATGGTAAACTAAGAAGCGCACAAGGAATTAATAGAGGGAAGCACCGCCCATTAATACGAAACTCACAAGATGTGATTACAAAGCACCGACCCAGTTCAAACACAAGCATAGACTCTGGAACATTGACAAGCGACCAGGAAGTAAGAATCGAGCTAGCTATAACACATGATTTCAGCAGCATCTTGAAAACTCACAAGATGAGTCCAAAAAAACATGGGAAGATAGATAACAACGAAAAAGACACCATTAAGAACAACAGGAGGGTTGCACTGAACAAGATGGGATTGGGGAGATGGAACTTAGCATTGAAAAAATGTCGGGTAAAGAGGGAATCGTGATTGGGGCTGCCATCATTCCTAATTTTTTCTAGCAGCATGCGCGCTCCTGCATGGAAATAATTATAGCCGTTGGTCCTTGTGGTCGGTTTGGTTCGGAGACTACGAAACCCGAATTCTATTTTTGATAAAATAAACCATACTGGATCGATCTAGATCATCTTTATTTTATTTTTGAAACGTAGGTTTAGATCATTTGATTCGAGTATTCATTATTCCTAATCATCGGCTGGCAGTTCGATCTCCAAAAAATTAAGCTGGTCTAATTTGGTTGGATTCACTTGGGTACTGCTAAAAACTTTGGGTTAAAGTTTTTTTTAACGTGGGTTGGGTTAGACTTAGTAATAATGGGAAGGTTCCTTTTTATGCGTGAAGATTTTAATTAATTTTTTTGCACTAAAATACCCGTTAATTTTGTCCTTACCTGCTTGTGGTTTTGGTGTTCGACAGCCCAAAAAAATTATTTTATTAATCTCCCCATTAAACAAGAGCAGGGTGCTAATTGAGCGAGCGAGCTCGACATGTGTTCGAGTTTGGCTCGAATAGTTCGAAACTCGTTCGAACTCGACTCGAGATCAAAGGAGTTTTGGACATACATGCTCGAGTTCGACTCGAATATCTTTTATGTGTTCGAGCTCGAATATACTTAAACTGCTTAATTTTTATGAGCTCGTTTGCCAGCTCGAAACCACCTCGATTAAAAGTCAAAAGTACTTCACTTAAAAAAATGAGGCATCAAGGTGAATACTTACCATCTCAAGTATCTTACTTCTTTGTTATTATATTGCATATATATATATATATATATATATATATATATATATGTAAAACCCACGATTCGAGTCAGGGTTTTATATTCAGAACCGGTCGGTTCGACCGTTATTTTCTTCGAGTTGAGTCAGTTTCAGGACACGTGTACCGAGCCGATGCCAGTCGCGTGTATGAGCTATGAGGGTCATGCGTACCCAAGTATATGATGATAACGTCATGAACACAGCAGAACAGAATGAGTTATCAGATATATGAGAGTATGCCAGTCATTTTTATTATTTTTATATATAGTGGATCGTAGAATTAGTATTAGGCTGTTTACCGCGTTAGGACGCGTTTGGGCAGTCTGGGTAGGTTGATAGTTCTAGAGCATATCATTATGATTTTTTTGTGTTGTTTGATTTTACGAGATTTTTCCCGATTTTTATGAATTTATTTTAGGATTTAATATGACTTAGTTATTATACTTGACTCGAGCCGGAGACGAGTCAAGTCTTAATTACAAGTTTGCCACCCAACCTTTCTTCTCCGCCCCGACATTTTCTCCTCCACGCCCAAACCCTCGTGTCGCGCCGCCCCTGTTCGCGCGCCACCGCCGCCGCTGTCGGCGCCGCCCGGCCGTCGACCGACGCCGCCCAGCTCGGCGACGACGTTGCCGTGCTGCCCCGACCAGGTCCGGCCCCAATCGGGCCGCCGTGACGCCGGAATCGCCGTGCGTAACGCCGCGGCTAAGTTTTGGTCGCGTCGTCGATTTCGCCGCCGGCGACCGTCGCCGCCACGATCAGGTGGTCGCCTCAGCACCAGCGACCACCCAGTGACCCTCCCCGACCGGAACGGAGGCCAGCGCCGCCCATCCCGGCCGGATCTCCACACCACCACGGCCGGCCTCTGTTTTATGCATTTTCCGGCGAGCCGCCGCCTCCATTGGCCACGCTGAGGTCATAGATGAGTCGGGCTCGCCGAGCCGGTTCCAAGGGTACCCAACACGACCCCTTTCCGACCAGTAGACGCTGCCGGCGATTGTCGCCGGAAAACCACCGGAAGTCGCCGGAAAACCGCAAGCAACTGCCGGAAAACCGCCGAAAAAATCGGAATTTCTGGGATTCGCCGGAATTCACCGGATCTTCCGCGGGGCTCACCCAGTGGAGCCCGATCGAGCTTCGGACGCCGATGAGCGCCAAATTTGAGCTCCGAGACGCGCGACGGAACCCTAGCCGTCGCCGATTGCCGACGATGTGAGGTATAATTACCTCCGATTGATTTATTTAAAATTGATGATAATTGTTAGCATAGCATGCTAGGGTTGATTAATTATCATGATTAATGTCTTGACCATGAATAAAGTAAAGATGCGAATGATGTGATTAACAGGGAATGATAGTTAAGTGACCTGATGAACTAAAGTAAATTTAAGCATGATAATCGAGTACAACGTAACTTAGGAAATATAATTAGATTGATATTAATAGGATAAGTTGGAATTACTTTCACAGTATAATTGTTGCTTGTTATGGTTGATGATTGAATTGTGTGATGTTTGTTGAGTTTGATGCATCATTTAGTTAGTGGGCGTTAGTATTTAGTTTTGATGTGTAGGTGCGGAGTAGGAGCTCGCCGCCTAGGCGCGATGACACGCTTGGAGCTTCTACCAGGTCCGTTTAGGACTCGTCTCTGATTTACTCTTTCTATTGTATGTTTAATTTATTGCCTGCAGGACGGGTTAAGTGGCGTTTTATCGGATCCCACTTAACTCGGGCCATTTAACCGAACATTTTCCGGATTAATAACCCCTCGAGGATGAGATCCCTCGAGGATGATTTCGAAACCAAGATCCACCACAAGTTGCCTTCGGGCCTATTATATAAATCCCTACCCAGCCCTATATATATGTAGTTTTCGCGTTTTTAGTGAGACGAGAGACGGAGAAATCGACTGCACGTACCATGCAGAGGATGCCGTGACAGTCAAAGCGGGCTCTGGATTAGTGCCAGCGGACTGTTCCATTCCCGAGGGATCCTGACAACTCCGCGTTTGAGTTCCTCACACCCGGAGAACGTGGAGGTTTACGGGTACTGTTTAGTACAGCGCATGTCCGGACTTGTGGTTCAAAGGGTACTAAAGGCGACTGCCCGAGAGTACTCGGCCTTTGTGCTCAAGGCCAGGAGAAATATGGAGGTAAGGAGAGGGCTTAGGATAAAGTTTCACGAGAAGTACTGAAAAGAAGTGCTGAGAGTAGCACAGTACCAGCAGCAGTAAGTTCGAGATGCTACCGGGTCTGCAGCCCAGTGGCTCCTCAGTAGTGCCCTTGAGAGTGTTCACGTGGAGTATATGATGATTTCGTTCATATGAGAGTTTGCTCTCATAGCCAGTTTGTTATAGTTATTTTCTTTTCGGACCAGTAACGCTTGTTACTGACGTTTTTCCTATATATATGTAGGTGATAAGCACGAGATGGATGGGCCGGCCAGGACGGAGGAGCAATAAGGTCTTCTGCACACACACATTGGGTGATTGAATGTTTAATGTTTTTTTTTATGATATTATTTTATAAACATGCTATGAGTAAATGTTTGAGGCATGACAATGAGATGAAATGAAATGATCAGAGTAGCGCAGCAAAAGTATGATGGGTTGAAACCCAAGCTTCAAAATGAGTGTATAGTAGATTAGATTCTGTGTGAATGAAATTGTTTGATAGTTGGTTACATATATTTTTATATGTATATTTGACAGGGTGGCCCCTAATTACATTTTTAGGGGAAACTCTGTCCGTTATATTTCAAAACTTTTATTAATTTTTATCGGGATTGTTTGGTGTGTACTCTGACTTGCATGTCATTCATGTAGTACCATGTTAGGTTTGTGTATTCATCCATGCATTACGAGTTGTATCTTCATCTTAAGACGCCGAGATTGGATCCGCACGAGTTAGGTTCGGGTTAGCCGACCTAACCGGGGCCTGTAACATGCCGGTTTGGTTCACGAGTGTGAACCGGATTTGGGGTGTTACATATATAATATAATATAATATAATATAATATAATATAAGACTATATTATTATATTATTTTATCGAGTCGAGTTCGAATCGAGCTACAAGTCGAGTTCGAGTCGATTTCGAGTTATAACCGAGTCGAGTCGAGTCGAACACGACCTTGCTCAAGCTCGGCTCGTAAGATTCGAGTTTGAGTCGAGTTCGAGTCGAGTTAAATGTCGAGTTTCGAGTCGAGTCAAGCCTAACACCAAAATACCTTTAAGTGACAAATATTACCCACATAAGCCGTTAATTAATTGTACTTAGCACTTGAATCAGTGTCTTAGGACAAATCTGCCCGTCAATTAAGTTGGATAGTTGGACTGTTTTTTTTTTTTTATGCCCGCCAAAATCTAAAAGTAACAGCTGGCTAGATTAAACTTCACACAGCAGCCATTTGTTGATCCATTTAAGTATATTTGCTCATCAGCTGCAGATAAATGGCATTCGATTTAATGTTCTGCCAACAGTTTCGAGTTAAAATAACACAAAAATGTTTTTTTACTTAATATTTAACTAGTAACTTTTATTGAGCTAATTTTCAATTAAAAACAAAATTTATAAGAGGCCATACCATTATTATTCAGTGATTTACTAAAATCTTTTACTTCTAAATTTGGTTCTTAATTTGGCTTTGTTAAGTGTGGTTAAATTTCAGTTTTGAGCCCAACCAAATTAAAATCATAAAATATGTATAATAACTAACTCAAATTAAAAATTTTATTTATTAATACATATATTATTTAAAATTTCTATATATTTTTAATTTTTAGGCTTATAAATATATCTTTAATTTAAAAACTTCATTTATTGTTTTATTGTTATTTTTTGACAGGAAAGCTTTAAATGTATTTCCATCCGAAAACTTCATTTACAGTAGATGGCTAGATTTGCATGCTCTAAACAATCTCATTAATAAAATCATTGTTTTAAACTCTTCGAAGACTCCTCAAATTAAAATATATGGATAATTCTCTACTTAAAAATTTTGTGATTCTCACCGAATCAAATAAAACAATTATTATAACACATTAATTTTCTTTTAATTTAGTCAAATTAAATATTTTAAGGTAATAAATATTACGTCCTTATCAATTTCAAGTGTCAAATATAACATTTTATTTATTGGATTGGAAAAGCCAAATCTAAATTCCGAGTTTATGAGATTCAATAACCTAACTGACCCTTAGCTTTTGGCCACCATACGTATTTGCCCGTTTATTTCAACAAAGCTAACCCAAACTACTTCTTTTACCACTTTCATTAAATTTATTAAAGCACTATATATATAACTCGAATTCTCTACAGTGCGCTGCGCACTGATGCGGCGCAGCGATCGTGGCCGTCGGATCGCGATCCGACGGCCTGCAACAAAAACAGCCCCCCCCCCCGTCGGCGAAAACTTCCCGCCAGCCGTTCCCGCGCCCGACGCTTCCCGCCCGCCGTTCCCGCCGCTCGTCGTTGCTATTAAGAGGCCCGCCACTGACCCGTCCAACCCATCCTCCGCCGCCCCCGCCCCGCCGTTCCCGCCGTCCCCGCCCCCCTTTCCTTCCCTCCCCTCTTTCTCACGGAAACCCGCCGCCCTTGCCCCGCCGCCGCCGCCACGCGCGCCCCCTCCCCCGCCCCGGCCCAGGCCCCTGCCCCCCGCCCCCCCCCCCGTCGCCGCCCCCCGGTCCCCGCGCCGTGCCCCGCATCCCGCCCCCGCCCCCCCTTTCCTTCCCTCCCCTGTTCTCACAAAACCCGCCGCCCTTACCCCCGCACCCGCCGCCGCGGGCGCCCCCGCCCCCGGCCCGGCGCAGGCCCTGCCCCCCCTGTCGCCGCCCCCCACCCCGCCGTCCACCGTCGTCCCCGGCCCCTGCCCCCCCCCATCTCCTTCCCTCCCCTGTTCTCACAAAACCCGCCGCCCTTTCCCCGCCGCCGCCGCCGCGGGCCCCCTCGCCCCGCCCCGGCCCAGGCCCCTGCCCCTCGTCGCCGCCCCCGGCCCCCGCGCCGTGCCCCACATCCCGCCCCCTGCCAATCCTCCATCCCCTGTCTCCCCGCCCCTGTCGCACCCCGCTCCCGCCCCCGCCGCCGTCTGCCGCCTGCTGCCCCCCACCGGTCCAGCCCCCTACCCTCGCCCTCACCGTACCCCGGCCCTCACGCTCTAACCCGCCTCCCGCCCCCCTGCCGCTCCTCCCTCCCCTGCCTCCCCGCCCCTGCCGTCCCTCCCTCCACTGCCCTTCCCACATTTGCCGCCGCGCCCCCCACTGCCCCTTGCCGCGCCCGTCGCCGCCCTGCGCCCGCATCCGCCCGCGCACCCACTGACCCTTGCCCCGCCCCTCGCCGCCCTGCGCCACCATCCGCGCGCGGCCCTCCTGCCACACCTGCGACACTGCAATAACCCGCCGCGGTCGTCCCGACTCGGGTCATAACAAAATTGACTCGGTCACGCGCGAATTTGCCAGTTTTGAACGGTAAAGTTAAAATTTTTTTTCTGGCTTCTGTGGCATATATTTAAATTTGACGGTAAATTTATATTTTTCAGGTCATAGGGAGTCGAGGTCGCCAAAATTACATCTTTCAGAATACGAAAATCAGGTTAGAGTTAAGTCTTTAAAAATATTTTGACTTAATTAAAGCATGTTTATTACGCTTATTTTAATTGAAAATAATCTTAGATTTTATAAATTTTTTATTTTTTTAAGAATGGACAAGCTTGAAGATAAAGCATACGAGGAAGAAGATATAAGCAAAAATAATACAACAATTTATCCTATTATAGAAGATGAGTTCAAACCGAAGGTTGGGATGCAATTTGATTGTTTGGACGATGCACTCGATTTATACAGTAGGTATTCAAAAATGGCCGGTTTTGGTATACGTAAACATAGTACAAACTATCATAAGAGAACAAAAGAGTTATGGTCGCAAGCATTCGTGTGCTCTAAAGAAGGTCATTTCAGAGAAGATGAGCGAAAAAGAGAAATATCTGACAAAGGAAAAAAAGAACTCATCCTATAATAAGAGAAGGTTGTCAAGCACGCACGAA